>CM039139.1:26282735-26301513 GCA_022036555.1 Microstegium vimineum | reverse complement strand
CAGCGTCTGGTCGTCACTCAAGAATAGTAACGGTTGGATTTGGGGGGTGGCTTATAAATAGATCTTCCCAACCTCCAAACCACAACTCTTGCCACCCCATTCAGCTGAGCAAACTCTTTGAGAAAGAGAGAGAGCAAGAGCCCTAGTGAGGATTGGTGATTTGCCAATTGAGATTAGCAAACCTCATTAGTGATTCAAGTGTAGCAAGTGTGCATCCACCCATCTCATTAGGCTTGTGTGAGTCAAGTGAGGGTCTTGAACTTGTTACTCTTGGTGATTGCCATCACCTAAATGGTGCGGAGGTGATCAAGGAGTTGGTGATCACCCGACGGTGATTGTGGGTGACACAACTCAAGTTGTAAGCGGTTTGTGATGATTCGCCGCATCGGAGTGACAAAGAATCAACCATAGAGAGCACTCAATCCTTGCGCGGATTGAGGAGGAGCAATACTCTTGCTAGAGTGCTTCAACGAGGATTAGTAAAGGGTGGCAACCCTTTGATACCTTGAGAAAAAGTCCTCGTGTTCTTGTTTCCATTCCTTACATTCAAGCATTTACATTTGGCATTTCATATTACTTTACATTCTTAGAATTGCCTTTGATAGTGTGTAGGATTGGAACTAGGTTGCAAAACTTCAGATAGAAGATCTTTTGTTCACTCTCGACACTTGGGGTGAGATTGGGTGATTGCATAGGATTGTTTTATTGCAAGTTTTTTTAGAAGAGCCCAATTCACCATCCCTCCCCCTCTTGGGCATCTTGATCCTTTCAATTGGTATTGGAGCCGAGTGCTCTTGTTTGTAGCTTAACCGCTTAGAGCAAGATGTCCCACCATGATGGTCCTCCACCCTTCTTTGAAGGTGATAACTTTCCATATTGGAAAGTTCGCATGGGGGCCTATCTAGAGGCAATGGATATAGGAATCCACCGGGCCGCCACACAAGGCTTCACCGAACCTAAGGACAAGAATAATCTTGTCGATGATGAGATCCACTATGAGAAGTGGAATGCAAAGGCCAAAAACACCATCTTTAGAGGCCTTTGCAAAGATGTGTTCAATAGAGTTTGTAATCATAAGAACGCTCATGCACTTTGGTCCGATGTGTGTGCCCTTCACCAAGGCACAAAGAGTGAGCGCGAAGAAAGATATAACATAGCTATTCAAAAGCTTAATTCTTTTGCTATGCTTCCTCATGAGAATGCTAATGAAATGTATTCTCGAATGAATGTTCTTGTAGAGGAGGTGAATGGACTCGATGTGAAGAAAATCGAGCCCGCCGATGTGGCAAGGAAGATTTTGAATGTTCTACCTCGTGACAAGTATGGCCACATCGTCACCGTCCTACACCAAAGTGACCTTTCCACCGCTACTCCAACACAAGTGTTGGGAAAGGTCAATGCCCATGAGATGTACATGAACATCTCACCTCATGAGGGCTCTTCTTCATCAAGCAAGAAGAAGGATTTAGCCTTCAAAGCTAGTCAAGCCAAGAAGGGCATGGCTTTGGTGCTCTCTTCTCAAGACACCACAAGTGAAGAAGAGAGTGATGACACGAACTGTGACACCCTGTGTCTTGCTTGCATTAGGATCATCATTAACCACTAAACACAAGCATTTAATTGCATTCATGTTTGCATATGTTATCATTTCATGTGTGTGTTTATATGTTTTGAAACTAGAATTTAAATAGGTGTTTTGTGCTCAATCTTGTGATCAATCTGTTTAGCTAAACCTTGCTATGTTTAGAGTAAAGTATGGTTTGCTTTATGTTGTTTACCCTGCTTAATCTTATCTGTTAAAGAATTAAAGTTATTCTTTTCTTAAATAGCTTAAATAAGTTTTTAATCCTCGACTCTTGAACTAATGGTTTTCAGAATCTATGATCTACATGAAAAAGGTAGAGAATAATATTCTGAACAACTTTGGTTTAAGTGTCAAAACTTAGTTTGGAGTTTGAAACTGTTTTGAAGCAAATTCAGTTTGGATCAAATAAAAGAAAATGGGAAAAAGGAAATCAGGACTGGAACAGGTCGAGTACCGCTTTCGACTGCTGCTCGACCTCGACCGCCGCTCGATAAAAAGGTTATGGACCGAGGGTCGAATGAATGACCCCAAGTCGGAGGCTCAATCAGCCGATCGACCCATCCCTCGACTTCGACCCTCGACGTGACGGACATAAGGTCGAACGAACGACCCCCGCGCAGGAGGCTTGACCGAGTCGGAGGCTCGATCAGCCAATCGACCCTCCCCTCGACATCAACCCCCTCCCGCGCGCTCACTCGCACGCACGTGTCGCGCACGCCCGCGCGCACTCGCCCGACCGCGGCTGAGCCGTACGTCGGCGTCGTCTGCCACGTGGCCGACGATGCCTGACCGCGGATGTTGAGCACGCCATCGCCGCCGCTGTCGCCCTGCACCGACATCGCTGTTGCCGACCAGCCGCTCGCTCTGTCTCAGTTGCGTCCGCACCCGCGTTCGCGCTAACGGCGCTAGGACCGAGCCTGCACCGTTTTCCCGCCGCTGACCCCCTGCTTTGCCGCCGCAGACCTGCCAGCCGCACTGCCGCGCCGTCGTTTCGCAGTAACGCCGCCGTAGTGCCGCGTCCGATCAGCTCTACGCCCCGTCGCACTCACAATCGAACGCGAATCCGCGCTAACGGCGCGTCGACCAAGTCCTGCTCTGATCTCGCGCGCGCAAACACGCCAGCGTCGCTGCCACCGCCGCACCATCGCATCACGGCCCCACTGTCCGCGCCGGTCGGCCAAGATCGTGCAAAGAGGAGTGCCTATACCTCCTCTACTTCCCACACTCGTCCGCACTCATCCTCACTCGCTCACTCGCTCGCATTTCTCTATTCTCGCCGCGCCGAGAGCTCCGAGCATCGCAAGCGCCCCCTTCTCAAATCCACCACCACCCGAGCTTCTCTGCTTGATCCTTCTCGCTCTAGCTTTCGCCTTCGCCCCGCAAACACGCTGCCCCGCCTCTGTTTAACCAGCCGAAGACTCTAGTCACCGAAACGCCTCCGCCGTTCCTTGGGCCCGAGTCGCCACCGCACTGACCGACCAGTGTTCCCCTCTTCACCATCTCGCCCCGACGCCTCCATCTTCGTGGAAGCTTCTCCGGAGCTAGCAGAGGTGAGAACACCTTTTCCTTAGCTCTAGTTCGACCTGTATCAGCATAGCACCGTTGGCCGTGCGCCATTGTCGCCGCCGCGGAGCTTGCACGTGGCCAGGGTTCCACAGAGCCCCTCCGGCTCAACCAACCCTCGAATCGCACTCACCACATCACCACGATGCTCACGCAACCTTGCGCCGAGCCTCGCATCGCCGGTGATCACCTCGCCGCGTCACACCGCCGTGCTGCACCGCCACCGCACGCCGCCGACCACTTTCACGGTCGCAACGGTCCAAACAACACCACCAGTGGATGCGCGTCATCATCCCGAGCCTAGCACACCCAACCCTACAGCCGGAGACCTCACCGCCGGCGAGAACACGCCGGTCAGCGCCGTCCTCTGTTCCCTGCACATCGACAGATAGACCTCGAGTTGACCGAGGGTCCTGCCTGTCAGTTGCCTCGCGCGCCTCTGCATGCATCGAGCCGGTTTCCGAAATGATTTCCTATTCTTATTTTCAGTATATGCTAATGCTTGTTTAATTTATATCTAGAGTTTGGTAAATCCTAAAATGGTGAAATCAATTTTCTTAGACTCTATATGTTATGATCTTTTTGTTAAATATATAAAACTGATTTTTGGAGAATGTCTTCAGTACTAATGTTTAATTAGTTGTTTTCTGCATATATCAAAGTTATTTGTGTTCCTGCTTAAAATGGCTAAATAAAAATGTAAGGTTTTTATGTTAGCTCTGTTATCCTGTGTAGAAGCTAGGAAAAATATAACATGCCATGTTTCTGTGTAAGTTTTATTTATCATCTATTAAAATGTGTTTCTGCTGTTTTCTTAGATTAATTCATGTGGTAAATATGTGCATGTATGAATCATGAAACTTGTTGTGGAGTCTCCTTATGTCATGCTCTGTCTAGGAAAAATATCTTATTTGGTTAAATGCTTAGAGTCGCTTTTAGTGTGCTAAATCTTGTCAAGCATCATCCCTGCATCATCAAGTACTTATTCATGCATTGCAATAATTTAGGATCCGTGGAGGAACATCAGGAGCCAACAGAGACAGAAGTCCAGGAGGTGCAGGAGCTAAACGAGGAGTACCACGAGCTCGACACTAACCTCCCCGAGTGCCCTGACCACCCGCCCTCCACCTTCACTCAAGGCAAGCCCCGGAGCATTCTTAAGCCTCCCAATATTTACAATTAACCTACTTGAGTATTTTATACGGTGATGCATTAGGTGACAGGAGTTGTTTGAATCCCAAATTGATGCATTACCTTCCTTGATTATTGTTTTACCTACCTTGTTACCCTGTTAATCAAAGTAAAAGCAACCGCTTAGCCTGCTTAGAATAAATGGTTACTTTTATGTTTATGTTCGTATTATCCCATGGGGGTAATACTATCACGGTTGGCTATATTTTGCTATCGTGGAAAGAACCAATGGTAGTAATAAATGCGGTCAACTGGAAGGCAAGGGCACAAAGTGGTTTAGACTTGGGGGCAGTCCGTCCGTTGGATCGTATAGGTTTGTATACGATGGTGGCCCTCTTACATCTTTGAATGCGCCCTTTCACATAGGGGCCGTTGCGAGTATCGACCCCGAAGCCGAGTAAACACTATCCGGGCCGACTCTCAGCCTACTGTGAGCACCCTCTAGTTTGTAGATACGATCTGCCCCGTGGTGGCCAACTGATTTCTACAATTGGGTGGACTACTCTGAGATCGCGGCGGTTACCACCTGGACTTTGTTGAGCGGTAACCCAATGCATGGACCCGACGGGGAAAGTGTGGGCGTGTGTTAAAGGTAATCTTACCAGCTGGTTGTATATCGATTCGAATTGCCGCCCCCCACTGGATATGGGGGATTATGCTGAGCTTCACCACGGTACAACTCCATGTGACATCGTAATGGTTCTACTAAATACTGTATTAATTAGCCAATCCAATGTGCTGTCCGACAACATATGCAATGCTGTCAAGCAAGCTTTCAAGGGACAGACCCCATATTATGTTGGTCTAGAGTATCGTCAGCTCGGATCGGCATCTGTTGCGACTCCATCGGCGGTTCCGAGAGTGCTTACACCAACGATGAGCCGATCTGCCAATGAGATCGCGTCACCAAGATTAAGCCCAACAAGCACTACTCAGATGAATGCTAATCTGGTGGCCTCAGCAACGTCTGGACCTGTGACCCAGAATCAGCCAGCTTCTGCCAATTGGTGGAGATACGGTATGTCTCCAAGTTTATCTGCTGATTCCAGATTGACCCAAGATAACCATGCACGCTGGAAGACCCCCATGGCATCGGCAACGCCTGTATAGCCGATGGTTCCAATGATGCATTATGCTATATCTTCTCCAACGGCGCAGTTGCCAATAGGGGATCTGTAAACGGCAACACCCGGAGTGCCGTACGCCCAACCATCGGCAAGATACTTGCCGACACAACAAGGTCTAGCTGCCGCAAGTCAACCCATGGTGGCAGTGAATTACCCAGCACCACAGGAGCAAACGCCAACCGGTTATTGGCTATCGACAAATTCTTGGCCGATGCAACAAAGTGGGCCGTTTAACAATCAGCCTGTATCAGCAATAAGTGCTCAAGTTGTGGTACCCCTGAGTCAAGGCGATCATCCAAGGGTACAACAGAAACAAGCATCAACCGGTTATCAGCTATCGGCAAATGCTTGGCCGATGCAGCAAGGCGGGTCCATAGTTGATCAGCCTATATCGGCAAATTCTTGGCCGATACAACAAGGCATGTCGAGTGTCAATCAACCTGCATCGGCCATGGCTGCTCAACCCATGGTACATACAAATCAAAGCTATCACGCAAGAGTACAAGGGTTGCAAGAATCGGTTGGCTATCAACCATCGGCAGATTGTTGGCCGATGCAACAAAGCATGCCGAGTATCAGTCAGTCTGCATCGGCAATAGTTGCTCAGCCTATGGTACTTGCAGATTGACGGTATCATCCGAAGGTACAAGGGTTGCAGGAGTCAGATGGTTATCAGCCATCGGTGAGTCATGTGCCGATGGCGCCTAATGTAGGATGGATCGGTCAATTGCCGATTCAGCGGCAATATGTGCAACCTGAGTACCAGATGGCAGGGGCTCCGCAGCATCGTCCGGCGAGTCTTCAGAACGAAGTATTGGTACATCAACCGATAAGTACTACGTTGCAATACTCGCAAGAAGGGTACAATGAGACATCGGTACGGCAACCGATGGATGTAATGCCACAACACAAACTAGTAATTGTGCAAAGTGGCCCATCGGCAACGTAACCGATGCATGATATTCTAATGACTGGTACTGTGCATGCTCCAAACACTTCGAGTACTTTGACGTCGGAGCTAGAAGTACATCAACCTACTCAATCAGTAGGCTTTCAGAATTGCCCATCGGTTAATCAGCCGATGCATAATATTCAACAGACTGATACTGTAGATATGTCGATTGCCCTGGCCTGTTCGTTACAGTATGAAGAGACGCCTCAATCTGTTCCACTAGCGGGCAAGTCTGCGCATCGACAAGATCCAGACACAAAGGTGTTTTCGACCGAGAAGATAGAACAGCTGGACGAAGAGCCAAGCCTCAATACTGCTAAATTGGAGAAATTCACCTTCGATGTCACAGACGCCGATCAAGATGTTAAATCATTCGAGCCCAGAGAGGTTTGGGGCGCAAAAGTGCTCTTTGTTGGACAAGGGGACTCCGAGTCAGATGAGGAGGTGAATATCGGCACTGTTGAATGGGTGAAAGATGAGGGGCCAAAACCTTGTGCGCTCGACCAGAAAAGGACTGGAAAGTTCACCTTCGATATCACGAGGGACGATGGGATATTTGATCTATTGCTTCAGAAAGGGCGAATTAAGTTAGCCCTTAATCAAGTAATTCCATCGGCCAAGGAACTCAAGAAGACCCGGTACTGCAAGTGGCACAATGCAACTTCTCACAGTACCAACGACTGCAAAGTGTTCAGGCAGCAGTTGCAGTCAGAAGTTGACTCTGGACGAATCCAATTTGAAAATCCTAAAGTCCAGAAACCGATGGAAATTGATCAACACCCGTTTCCAAATAATATGGTGGAAACCAGTGGAAAGACTAAGGTGCTGAGATCAGATGTTGCTAGAAAGAGAACATCGGTAGATCCTGATCATCAAGTGGCTGAGCGGGACGTCGAAAAGTTTGCCGATGACAGGAAAGGCAAGAAAATTGCCGGTAAAGGTGGTTGTGTCGGAAGGGCTCCTGGTGTGGTAATCACGCACAAGCTGCCAAGGTGGAACTATCGGCAATCGCGAGATGAGCGATATCGGCAGGAAGAAGAAGAACGTCGGGGGTGGCTTCATCGGAAAAATCATTGGAGGTGTTCATTCTTTGTTCACTGTTGGGAAGAAGGCATTAAGCTACCTACTGCCGATGACTGTCCTGAATGCAACGGGTATCACACTGCCGATCAGTCAGGTAAGAAACCTTGTTCTGATGATCGGGTATCCAGGTATGCCAAGCCGCTCAGAGAGAAGAGGGCGGTGCCCGACCGATTGGGGGGCAAGCTTAAGGTGCATCACAGGCTCGGCAGGCGCGTTAATCAAGAGGAGTTTGAGGAGATGGCCGATACAAGAGTGCCCGATGAGGAAGTGCTCCCCAGAGGTTTAAACATCGGAAGCAGTGCCGATGTGAGTAATGAAAGGCAGCGTCAGCCCGTCTGGAAAACCAAGCTCCCTCAGTGGTGTCCTAAGGGTCTAACGAAGACCCAGAAAAGGAGAATTTAGCGAGAGCGCTGTAATGACTTATATGGCACTGAAATTCCTTCAAGGGAAAAGCAGTGGAGGCCAAAGCGCAAGGATGGAGATCCATCGGCAGACGACAATATATTGCCGATGGTCTAACCGGAATTAATCTTGGACCTATTGGCTTGGGGGCCGCACTCGGCGAATTCTGGTGATTCCAATTGTTATACTTGGGGGCACCTGCCGATGGTTTGTGTATGAGACATCATGCTACCGATTGAATTCGTTAACTACCAGAGGAAGATGGTTGTAAGAATGATTGTGCCACATTTGCGTACGATGATTGAGTGTGTGGTGCAAGTATTTTAGAGGAGGTAGCTCCTTGTACTTTCTTTGGTGGGTCTATCGGCATTGTCCTGATTCTGGTCCGATGGAAGTGTGAGGCCTCATTGCCAATTATTGTTACAATCGGGCTAAACACCAGGGTCCGTTAGAAGGTTGGGATTACTCAGAGGATTTTAACTGATTCGATAAGTCATGGTGTCGGTAATGGTTGCCGATAACTGGGTGAAAGAGTTCGCCGATGGTACTCTGGTATGAAAGTTGATTTTGCCGATTGGGACTAAGTTTTAGGCTGGGAAGATGGTTTCCTAATCAAGGGGGGTTCTTATCGGATAAGACAGTTTGCTCCTAGCAATGCCTGCGTTCTGGGAACTCTCGGTATACGGCGTGCTCGTTTGAATGCCAATGAAGGGAAAGTTGCAATATATCGGTAAACACGCATTGATATTACATTACAGAGCAAGGACAAGTATCAATATTACATTTGCCGATATGACAGAATTTGGCAAATTACAACAAGGAGTGAATGACCGATATCGCACGCAGGCGAATGTGTTCTATCTCATCCATCTGCTTGGCATCGGCCTCGGCAGAACCTTCGATTAGCTTGATCTTCTTCTTCCACAAGATGGCTTGTCGGGCGTTCTGGTCCCTTTCTTGCCGCAGAACCCTGGCGGTCTCGGATAACTGGGTTTTCTGCTGGTTGGCTGTAGTCAAGTCCTCTTCAACCTTTTGTAACTCGGCCAACAGCTCTTCTTTCTTGGCCGATAGCCGGCTGATCTCTTGATCGAGGCCCTTGATTGAGGCTTCTGCTTGGCCGATGACCTTGTGCTTTTCATCGGCAATGGTTTTGAACTTGAGCTTTTCTTCTTCGCTTTTGGATTGGGCAGCCCTATCAATGATTCGACGGGAGAGCCTCTGGTACTGGATTTGTTTGATATCGAGGAAGGTTGCCTGAAGAAGGGTTTCTGCCATATCGGCACGGAGATGGCCTTGGATGTCCTTGAAAGCGACCCTTGCTGCTGACGAGTCTTGAATGAGTTGGGACGTGTCTTGTAGCAGTAAGGAAAGCAGTGCTTCAAGCTTGGTCTTGATCTCTGCCGATAGGGCTGGGACGGAGCTTTCTTCCTCTTCGTCGTCATCGGGTATGTCAACTACGAAGGAGAAAAGGCTGTCTGCATGGAGGGGGCCTTGGCGTCCGTCTTCATCCTGAGGGTTAAGACTGAAGGGGAAGAGGCTGTCCGGGGAGTCTTGGGCCTGAAAGTGAAAAAGTTAAAGTGTGCCGATCATGAAGCTATACTACGAATTTTTAGGTGACCAACTTACCATCTTGAAGCGGATTTCTTGCCTGGGACTTGGCACACTAGATGGCCCAGCCTTGTCTTGGACATCGGCAGCAGTTGCCGATGACTGAGCTTCTGCCAGAGGGGCAGTCGACACCGTTGGTGGTGGTAGTGTTGTCGCTGGCGTTACTTCCGGTGTGATACCTGGTTGTGGCGGTGATGCCGCTCTTCCATCAGGAGCTTCGGTTGATGGTGCCGATGCCGATGCTTCCTTTGCCGCTACAATGGGCGGAGCCATCTCGTCAGCAACTTCGGCTGATGGTGCCGATGCCGATACCGCCGCTGCCATTGCGGGTGTTGCTTCATCAGGGACTTCGGCTGACGGTGCCAATGCCGATCCCGCCTCCGCTGCCATTGCGGGTGTTGCTTCATCAGGGACTTCGGCTAACGATGCCAATGCTGATCCCGCCTCCGCTGCCATTGCGGGTATTTCTTCATCGGGAACTTCGGCTGACGGTGCCGATGCCGATGCCGCCTCTGCTGCTGCAGCAGATGAAACTGTCTCCTGACTGAAGACGTCATCCATCGGTTGATCTGGGATAGGAGCCGATGGAGTCTCTGCCGACGACGCGCCGACAGTTGATGGTGCGACTTGTGCCGATGACGAAGATGGGCTAGCCAGCCTCAAGCGTCTCTTCTTCCTTGGCGCAGCAGCAGGAGATCCAGCCCGTTTCGATGAGGACTGGGGGGCATCGGCAGCCGAACTTGGAGGTACTTGTTTGCTGGGAGCAGCTGCCGATGACCTCATAGCCTGAAAACATTCAATGCAAGTTATACAAAGCAAATGTTGCCGATTAAACAGTATATGATCGGTATGAGTGAAGATGAGTTTACTGTAAACACCCGCGTCAGGGCAGCAGCAGCGGCCGATGTAGCCTTGGCTTTTGCAGGTGTCGATGAAGGTACCTGTCGAGGAGTGAAGGCAGCTATCGTGGGGGCCTTGTTGCCGATGAGTGATACAGGACTCATCATTCTGAGTTTGAAGGGCTTGCCACTCCTACTCGTCGGGGGAATCGGGTCATCAACCTGTCAGACGAAAGAAGGTTAAGTACCGATGGTGGAAGTAAAATAAGGAGTGCATCGGAATGAAAACTTACTGCGTCGTCGGGGACGATGTGATCGGCATCGATCATGTGCCGATAGTAGTGCGACGACTTGACAAACAGTTGACACCTCCATTCTTGCCACCAAGACTTGTACTCATTTGTAATAAAGGAGGTTGGTGACCAGGAGGACAGATCAAGGTCTGCCACATCGGCATCGGGAGGGAGGTTGACGACCTTGCTCTAGTCTAGAGCACTGGAGAATGTCTGCCTAGGCTTCACTACCTTGGAGTAACAAAGCTTGATCGGCAGTTGACCGAACGCCAGTTGTCTCGCTGCTACCGATGGGTAGTAGAACTCAAATGATGGGGGGGGCGTTCTTTCCCGATCCGAAGATGTTCACCGGAATAGCTCGAGGAGTGATGCTGGCCTTCATGATTATCTGATTCTCAGGCACATTCCCATTGGTAAGGTTGAATAGCAGTGGGAACTGGTTGTCTTCATCGGCATATGGCCACCAGAGCCGTTCTACGGCAGGAATTCCGTTATAAAACTTCTGAAAAAACATGCCAAATTGTTCTGCATCGGCATCGGTCCCAGGCAACACTATAGTGGCCTCTCCAAAGTTGAGTGGAGGGCGAGTTGCCGATTCGTCATCCTTGCACTGATGATCTTCCGGTATGTCTCTCGGGAACCGTTGGGCGAACAGGTCAAATTGAAGTGCTTTCTGCATCTGTGCATTCAGCCACATATTGATGAACCACCAGGGACCTCCAAGGTTGCCGATGTGCTCACCTAGCAGTAACTTCTGGGATACTTGATGGAGAAGGCGGTATACTGATCCTAGAAGATATCTGCCCAGGGGAAGTCTTGTCCCATCGGCAAGCAGCTCAGCTGCTGGAAGATACATGGTAGTGGGTCCAACTGCCCTACCGCAGAAGATAAACTTGTCCAGCCACATGTTCAGAAAGGTGGCATGCTCCTCTGGTTTACCGATCCTGTTTTCTGGTATTCCTGAATATAACCCGTCCAGCCGCCGATGTTCCGAGTGTTTACTCTGTGCTCAGCTTTCCTGTTGAATAAGGAGAAGGTATTGGCAGAAGAGACGTCTAAGCCGGTCAGCATGTGGACATCGGCAAGAGTGGGGGTGGCTAGTCCATGTCGGAATAAGAAAGCATTCATCGTGTCCGACCAGAAATAAGAGGCAGCTATTAACATGTTCTTGTTCTTCTCCATATCGGCAATGGAGAGCCTGATGCATTGGTCCAAGCTGCGTTCTTGCCAGTAAATTTGTTGCGCCCTAGAGACCCTGAGGTACCAGTTCTTCCACCCTTTGGTGGGCTTAGGCCATGAGCGGAAGGCATCCTTCCACAACCCTAAACTGAAGCATTCAGATCTGAATGGGATTCGGTTGGTTTCTGCGTTGATTATGTAACTGGGATCTGGATTCCCCATGGGGCCTAAGCAACTGAAGGTGGAACCAGCGAGCGGAATCACTACCTTGTTGTACAGTTCCTAGGGTTCGAAGGAAAGGAAGGGGAAAAATCAGAAAAAAGGAACAGGGATAAATCTAGATTCGTGCGGAAAAAGACCAGAAAGAGGTTGGATTAGGTGGAGGATGAGCCTTACCTTTGGGATGTCGACTTGAATCGCCATTGAAGTTGGAGGATGCTATCGTCCTTGGATTGCGGAGGTGATTGTTGCTCGGGCTCGTGTTCTTCAGAGCGACTGGAGGTTGAAGACGAAGGCAGGGAAGGTGAAAGTGAAAATGAGCTCGGGGTAAAAAGGTAGTGTTGATCCCGGTAACTTTTATAAGTTTGCTCAGGGGTATTTTGGGGTTGCGATCCACACTGTGCAGGAATGTGGGGAGGTCCGCGGTAGATACGCGCGGTGATCGAGGTGGTCTGCAACTGTTTGTGCTACAATCGAGAGATTTTATTATTAAATTGCAGTTCCACACACGGAGATCGAGGAAACTGCGCATTTATCTCGGAGGTAACGGCTACAGCGACGGCTACAACAACGGCTACAGTGGAGAGAATTTCGGCACATAAAGTATTGTACGTCCCGAAACTGGGGGGCATGTGTTGACACCGTTTTTCAGCACGTGTCAAATGAGCTAAGGCTTGACTGGTCAGCGGCCATTCTCCATCGACATCGGGAAATCTTGAGCCGGTATTGCCGATGAGAGTGCTGCGAGAAGGCCAAGTGCGCTGCCGATGGAGGCTGGATGTTCTTTGCCGACAAAGGTTAATCGGTGAAGTCTTACTGATGCTGGTTGCCGATGAGGAGGTATTACCGATTACCGATAAGGAGACATTGCCGATTACCGATGAAGGGTCAGCCAACCACCAATGAAGAGTGGTTGCCGATTGCCGATCGGGACTGATTGGTGAAGACAGTTCAGTACAAGGTCGCGATCGGGAAGTATTGCCGATGCCGATGGGCATAGGGTGCGATGAGTACATTATAACTTAGCGTTTGATGTCAGCAGAGGGCTATCGGTGGTCAAAGAAGGAAGGCGCGGATTGAAGGAGTCTGCCGATGGAAAGTTTCCATCGAAGAGAAGTATAAGGAAACTAGTGTTTTGTACAAGTATTATTATAGTAGTTTGAGTCCGACTCTTGCATGGGTCGTTTATCTTCTTTAAAATAGGCGTGTTTGTTTAGGGAAATAAATATTATTGTTTTAGATCCGACTCCTGCGTGAGTCAGTTTCCTTAAAATAGGAGTTTGTTTTAGGAAGGATATGAGTCGTGTCTTGTACAACTCTCCATGCGGGAGTATAAATATGTGCCCGAGGGCCATGGAAAGACAATCAATCCAATCAAAACAAAACCAATTTTATTCTTATTCTACTTTTTATCGCAATTTACCTTTTACTGCATTAGCTGTAGTTATCAACGAGTTCTTCAAGCTTCGACGGGCTGCATCATCTTGATCTCCGTCAAACCCTTGCAAGTTCCGCGTGGGAGTACCTCTGAGCTTTGGCATTCCGGGCGCATCGTTGTTTGCCTCGTTCAGCTCTGCTCTAGTTATCCTGATCAAGCCCAATCCAGCATCCGGGTGCTTCGCCGTTGTCTGGATTGGATCTTGTTCTAGTTATCCTTGATCAATCTGGGCTTTGACATCCGGGCGCATCGCCGTTGTCTCGTTCAGTTTTGTTCTAGTTATCATCCTTGTCGATTGATTGGTCAAATCGACTGGCACGCCTCCGGAATACCGAGCTTTGGGTAATAGCCCGAGGTGTTCGCAAATCCTGACGCTTTTTGTGTCAACAATTGACAAATGAATTGGATATATGTTATTATATTGTTTGAGTAGTTCAAGTGAGTGCTCTATTTACAGGTGAAAACCTAGAAATAATAATAGGATGTAAAATGGCTGTTCTCTAATCTTTAGTTTCATCTTGTTCGCTTTTCCGCAAAAGCAAGTTTACCCAGATCCACATAAATAGCCTTGCATACCCTTGGAGTCTTTATTTTCAGTTAGACGGGTAAGTCTAGCTGAGTACATTCCCGTACTCAGGGTTTATCCCGTTTGTTGCAGATGGACAAGTATATTTCGGCTATTGTAAGCACTGTCTCTATCCTTTCGAAGGAGAAGAGGAGTAGGCCTTGGGCAAGGTCTTCTACGAGCTCATCTTTTGCTGTTGTTGGACATGACTTCTGGGGCACCCCTATCTTTTAAAGGATTTTTGTGTGGAGTAAAACCTTGGGGTTCAGTTTCAAACAATGTTTTATTCGGCCACAAGTGTTGTGGCGTAAGTACTACTTTTATTTGGAACAAAGTGTTGTAATAACTTTATTCGTACTTCAAGTATTTTCAGTTTAATTGTGGCTCGTTCGAATGTGCATACCTGAGTTTGCGCGATCCTCGATTGTTAGAAATCCTTCGAGATTTCCGGACTACCGGGATTATATGGGCTCAAGTGCTTTAAGTGGCAGTTAAAGCAGCTAATTTGGTACTTGATCTCTTATAGTTTGGGCGGTTCCGTCACAGCTGGTATCAAAGCTAAGTTCAGGTATCCTTATTCGTTTGAGCAACTTTTCAACAAAACGGGTATTTTCAAAACTATTTTTATAAACTACTTTTGAAACTTGGGTGCCAGAGTCTAGTCCTTAGCCCTATACTAGGAAATCAGGTGGCTTAGTTATACTAACTTGATTCAGGGTTTTGCTCATGCTGGATCTTTGTAATTTGCCGGGATATCATTCTTGGGAAGGATGATACTAGGTTCGAAAATTGCATTAAAAACTATTTGGGAGATGTGAGAGCAGACCTTCCAACCGTTGGTCAAGGGAAGTGATGTATTGTTACTTAAGGATATGCGAGCTTTTACGCAGACATATCTGAGAAGTATGTGATGCTGGGTGGGGTTTCCGAGCTTGGTGCATAAGGTTTTGGTATCTAACTGGTATGTACTTAGTGCGTATCCGGAAGTGCCCGGTGATTTTCTGCATGGGGTTTTGTTCCTTTTGAGCTGAGATGAATTTTCTGCAGGTACACTAACTACACAACCGTGTAGAACGAATAACTGCGTAATGAGAGATCATTTTGCCATCGACTAGAACATTATGACTTACGAGTCATTCTAGCTGAGTGAGAACGTATTTACGATCATGCATCATGTTTATATTCTTGTACCATGTCATCCCTCCCCTTAAATTGTAATCATCCCCTTTTGATAAAAATGACCAACTTAATATCTGTCTCACGAGAGTCGAAACCCCCTTTTCTACAGATGCCTCGTACCCGTCTGACCGCCAGGAAGGCAACCGGAGGAGCAGGAGTTCCTCGCCACCCGTTGGCAAGGAAGATGACCAGGGGAAAGTTTTTGACGTACTTTGGGCTACCGACCATCCTTTGGTGAGTTTTGCACGCAATTGGGTATTCCGAGGGCAGCATACCTGGTGCTAAAGGACATCATCGCTCGTTTTCCAGCAGATCTTGCAGATGCATGGCCGGGAGTGTTCCCACGTGGATCAGTTTTTCCTGTGGATTGGATGCAGACTGAGGAGACAACTCTGACAGGAGACGAAGAGGAGCTTTTCTTTTGTGAGACCCCAGCCATGGGTGCCACTGGAGCTCTTCTTGGCACTTGTGAGAGTTTGGAGCGCAGTCTGACAGATGTTGCAGAAATCCACAACGCCACGATGGAGAGTAAGCGCCAGTTGCAGTAGGAGTTCGAGACAGCCGTCGAGACCCTTCAGGCAGAGTTAGCTCAGATGACTCTGGAGCGCAATCAGGCTCAGACTAGGTTGGAGGAGGAGATCGCTGCTCGCGTGGTTAGTGAGCAGTTACTTCTCAAGGCCACCAACTCCAGGAATGAAGCTTGGACCGAGTCTAAGGACCTGCAGGACCGAGTTGCAGAGTTAGAGGGAAACCTCAATGGACAGTAGGAGTACATCGATAACCTGCACGAGGCTTTCCACGCTCTCCACCAGCAGCAGCAGCTGAAGCCGCCGAAGCACCTGCACTGGAGGAGCCATAGCCGCAGGATGGAGTGATCCTAGGTCCTGACTCACCAAACGAGGTCTTTGTCGACGAGCCCTTCTACGACGACAACCTCGACGACAACATCGGAGAGCACAACTACTCCGACGGTTACTGAGCGCTAGATTAGGAGTTGATCTTCCGCGCAAGGAGCTTTTGTATCATGATGTTGTTTAAGACTCTGTTTAATTTGGATCTTCGTAATGTGTAAGCCGGATATGGAATTTAAGTCCAGGCGTTGTTCTGGCGAAGGATTTGGAATGTTATTTGTATGTTTATGACGAGCAATTAATTCTGTGATGTTATGTGGAAAGATGAATAATTATGTCTGGTCGTGTGCTTAATGTTACATTTTGTACAACATAGTATTTATTCATTGTTCAATATAGCATCATCTAATTGTTGCTTGTTAATGGGCTATACAAATGACGGCTAACACTCGTCGTACCAATCGGGGTGATGGGGAGGCATCCCAGAGAGAGGACTTGCCACCACCACCGCCACCTCCAATGACACCGGAAGCATTCTTTGGCCAGTTCTTGGGTAGCCAAAGAAGTGTAGAAGAGATGCAGCGGCAGATGAACGACACGTTGCGCAATTCACCACCCCTCCCCCTCTTAGGCATCTTGATCCTTTCAATTGGTATTGGAGCCGAGTGCTCTTGTTTGTAGCTTAACCGCTTAGAGCAAGATGTCCCACCATGATGGTCCTCCACCCTTCTTTGAAGGTGATAACTTTCCATATTGGAAAGTTTGCATGGAGGCCTATCTAGAGGCAATGGATATAGGAATCCACCGGGCCGCCACACAAGGCTTCACCGAACCTAAGGACAAGAATAATCTTGTCGATGATGAGATCCACTATGAGAAGTGGAATGCAAAGGCCAAAAACACCATCTTTAGAGGCCTTTGCAAAGATGTGTTCAATAGAGTTTGTAATCATAAGAACGCTCATGCACTTTGGTCCGATGTGTGTGCCCTTCACCAAGGCACAAAGAGTGAGCGCGAAGAAAGATATAACATAGCTATTCAAAAGCTTAATTCTTTTGCTATGCTTCCTCATGAGAATGCTAATGAAATGTATTCTCGAATGAATGTTCTTGTAGAGGAGGTGAATGGATTCGATGTGAAGAAAATCGAGCCCGCCGATGTGGCAAGGAAGATTTTGAATGTTCTACCTCGTGACAAGTATGGCCACATCGTCACCGTCCTACACCAAAGTGACCTTTCCACCGCTGCTCCAACACAAGTGTTGGGAAAGGTCAATGCCCATGAGATGTACATGAACATCTCACCTCATGAGGGCTCTTCTTCATCAAGCAAGAAGAAGGATTTAGCCTTCAAAGCTAGTCAAGCCAAGAAGGGCTTTGGTGCTCTCTTCTCAAGACACCACAAGTGAAGAAGAGAGTGATGACACGAACATCGCTCTCATGGTGAGAATAACCACCAAGATGTTAAAGAAACTCAACAAGAATGGAGTTAAATTTGACTCTTAGAAGAAGAAGTTCTTCATAAGTAGCGAAAGAAAACCATTGTCCGAAATGGATTGCTACAAGTGTAGAGAACTTGGTCATCTTGCACATCAATGTCCTAAACCCAAGAAGGACAAGTTCAAGAAGAAGAACAAGCAAGACGATTCAAGTGATGAGGAGCAAGAAAAGAAGAATGCCAAGCCTTACAAAAAGAAGAATGTCAAGAAGGACATTCACAAGAAGAAGAACGACAAAGCCTATATTGTTGGTGATTGGCTCACCGACATTGAGTCAAGTGACTCTTCCAATGATGAAGAGGAAGAGAATGTTGCCGCCTTGGTGATTGGTCCATCCTCATCATCAACATCTTCACCACCACCATCGCCTTCATCCTCTACACATATATGTCTTATGGCTAAAGGTGATCGAAAGGTAAAAGATGATGATAGTGATAGTGATAGTGATGATGAGTTTGAAACACCTTCCTATGATGACCTTGTTGCTTTGCTAAATGATTATACTAAGGTCATTAGGAAGACAAGAGCTAAAAATGACAAACTTGAGCTTGCTCATGAAGAACTTGTTGCTAAACATGACATAGTAGAAAAAGCTCATGATGAACTTAAAATTAAGAACAATGCTATGTCATGTATGTACAAGGAGCTCAAAACCTCTAGCAAGGAGCTTATAGGGAACCATCACAAACTAGTAGCTAAACATAATAAGCTTGTAGAGAAACATGACAAATTAGTAACCATACATGACAGGCTTGTTATTAGACATGATAAAATGCTAGCTAGCCATGCTTCTTTCAAAGATGAGTATCAAACACTCTAAGTAAACTTTGATACTCTTGTTATGTCTAATGAGCTTGAAAAGGATGAACCACATGTTGCTACTAACCCCATTGCTAAGATTGATGTAGCAATATCTTGTGACTTGTTGAGTGAAGCTATTGAGCAATGCTCTAGTAGCAAGGGCAAAGAAGTGGTTGGTGAGGCAAGCAATGGAGCCATCAACCAAGTCAAGAGTGACAACGCCTTGCTCAAAGAAGAGATCAACAAGCTCAAAAGAGAAAAGATTCATCTCACTACGGGATTGCAAAGATTCACTCAAGGCAAGACACTTCAAAGTGAACTTCTTATGAATACCGTCATGAAGACAGATAGAAGTGGCATTGGGTACAAGGCCAACATCATCAAGAAAGAAAAAGCTCAAGCTCA